>JXCC01000343.1:0-13369 GCA_000817285.1 Curvularia papendorfii | reverse complement strand
TCGTAAGACTAAAAGGCATTATAGTATACTTAAAATAGCCGTATCTAGTACGGAAGACTATCTTCTATTTATCTCCTTTCTTAATCCTTACTCTATAATAAGCTTCCTAGATATCTAACTTAGTATAGTATTTTACTTACGCTAGGTCTATCTAAGGACTCTATAATTAAGGGTAAGAGGTGGCGATTTTTAATAGTTATTGTATTTAGACCTCTATAGTCTACGCATAGTCTTATATTGCCGTCTTTCTTCTTCGCGAAGAGTATTGGTGCGCCTGCTGGCGACTTCGAGTGCCTTATCCACCCTCTCGCAAGATACTCCTCTAGGTACTCTTAGAGCAACGCTAGCTCTCCCTTAGAGAGGCTATATAGCGGTTGGTGTGGCGGCATAGTGCCTTCTTATAAGGTTATTACTAAGTCTTGCAGTCCATGTTTAGCAAGACCTTTTAAGTCCTCTTCTAACCTGAGTTCAGCAAAGTCCGCATACTATACTAGCAACTAAGGCAGTTTAGCTTAATTAGGGCCAGTTTAGGCTCTTTTAGGCTTCTCTAACCCTTCCCAATCCTTATTATTATTGCCTAGGTCCTAGCCTATCATAGTGGACACTTGTAGCGCATACACGTCTGTTATCGGCGTTCGAAGCGTCTTCTTGAATTCTTTAGCGTCTTCTAACGCTACTTTCTTATATATTGCCTTGCCAGGCTTTTCTCGCCCCTAAATAGTAGTCGTCTTAAGCGATAGCTTATTTTGGCAGATACGCGTTAATCTAAGGCAAGCTAAGGCATGCTTAGTAATACTTAATTTTTATAATAATAAAGGGCACGATGTGCTCCTTTATACGACCTCTCGAGTCTATTATCTTTATAGTTACTTCTATAGTACCATAGATCTTGAATTCGGCCCTACTTAAGGCTTCTACTATTAGATTTAGTAACGCGGCTACACGAAGCTCATGTTCTTAGCTTTATAGATTAATAGGAGATTTAGTTATAATCCTCTATCTACTAGTGCGGTTATTAGATTCTATCTAATTTACACCCTTACTTTAAGTAGAGGGCTTAGTTTCGAGTACATAGCATCTTTTAGGGATACTAGATCCTCCTTTATTTCAAGCCGTGTGATATGGGCGGAGAGGAGGGCGATTAAGCTCTCCGCCCCCTACCTTTCCCCGGCGTTGTCTTAGAAGGCCTAGGATTATTTACTTATGCCTTCTCGCACTCCCTTGCGATATATCTAGGTTCTTTATAGTTAAAATAGGTTATATTACTTCTTACGTCTCGCCTCTAAACCTTATTAAAGTTTCTATCTTATCTACGTTTAGGGGTCTCTCGTCTTAGCCTTTTCTAGGTCTTTTCGTGTCCCCCTTTATTCTTTAGTGGTAAGTGTGGTCGATTTCCTCTACTCCCGCCTAACCTACTAGCTTTAGGCGTATCCTTGCGCGTCCGGTCCTAGATGAGCCTAGCTCTACTATTCACGTCTAAGAGCGTGCTTCGTTGCGCTAGATCTAGTAATAGAAGTTCCTTTTAGATCGTTGGTGTTAATGCCCCTACGAAATCTATTATCCTCTACTCTTCTAGGTAGGAGTCGCCTAGTTCAGTCTAAAGCGTGTTAAGTTTGGCTAAAAGGTCGTTTAGATCCTGCGACTAGTCCTACCTAACCTGCTTAAGTGCCCTATAGGCCACGAGTTTTCGTTGCTCTAGTGGTCCTAGGGAGTCCACTATAATAGTCTTTAGGTTTTCCTAAGAAGGCTCCTAGGCGCTATTCTTCTATTGTTGATTATAGGTGTAGGCATCCCATATGGATCTAAGAGGATTGGTGATGTACCTTAGTCTAAAATTAATCTTAATAGCGTCCGTCTAGAATGTCTTAGGGCTACTGCGGAAGGTTGCCTTGTAATTGCGTGCTTAACGGTTAAATTCTATATAATCACGATTAGTGAACTATATTAGCTTCTCTAGGCGTGGAGCACCTACGTTTAGCTTATATAGTGTCTCTTCGACTCGCGGCGCTAGTAGTGCGCCTTTAGTAAGTACTAAAGTGTCTCCCTACTCGAACCTACGTTTAATCTCTTAAAGGTGTCGTAGTTCCTATTTATTGAGCGCTTATTGACGCTATTCACGTAGCTCCTAGAGCTATTGCGCTATAGTAGGTGGTCCTCTCTTATAATGGGCCACGTTGGTCTTATTTAGGCTTATCTAGGCCCCTTCGGACTATTCTACTTCTAGCGGCGTTAATCTAGTCCGCTCGCTGCTAGAGGCGTGAGTTAAACTACGGGATAACGTTGGCTATAATTGCGAGTCTCCCTACTTATTATCCCTAGCAACTCTCTGGCGACTCTGGGTATGGTAGTTGTTTATAGCGTTTATGGCTTCGTCTAATCTCCCGTAGGTGTACTAAGGGTAGAGTGATTCGAATATTAGACTATAGGCTAAGATGAGTACAGCACGGGATATATTAGATGCGTAGGTGAGCAAATAGTCGTATTGATACGAGACGAATCACTAGGGAGCTACTCTAGTGATCGTAGGGTATTTATAGCCATGAGGATGGCCATGATAACTAATAAGGCCGATGTAGGGCTGGATTGGCCCAACCTGGGCCAATTCCTGACACTTATAGGCGGCTCGCTAGTAATTATAAGAATAACTCTAGCCTATATAGAGCTTAGGACTTTACTTAATAAAATTACTAACCTAGTTCTTAATAATAGGGTAACTCTTCTATTTATATCATAGTTTATTAGTTAGTATTCAAATATTAGTCTTTATAGGCGTAAATCCTCGCGTAAACCTTGTAAGAATAGACTTAACTATAACCTTCCTTTCTAGCTTATTTAGCTATCTTATATTCGCTTTATAGTTATATTTAGAGCGTCTTCAAGCGTATTAGTAAAATAAAGTTCTTTAAGGTATATTATAGATAGGGATAGTATGTCTTTAGCTTTAGATATATTATAATTAAATATTAAAAAGAGTAAATTAAAAGTCTAATTTACAACAAGTTATTAGATAATTATGTTATTAAGATATAACGCGTTATAGTGTCAATATTAACACGCTGGTGGACCGTGAGCCGCTGGCTTAGGTGAGCCGCTCGCTTATAAACTATATTAGCTAGAGTGCTTTAATACTTATATAAGTGGAAGTATATCATTCTTTTCTTCATACCCATATAGTTATTTTAGATTATTAACGTGGAAGTCTAGTAATATAGATTTAATATTAGCATATAACTATACTTAATATATCTAATATAGAAATCTTTTTACTAGCCATTTAAGCCACTTTTGAATACTTTATTATTAAATATAATATATAATTTAGCTTTAAATATATTGAGCTTAATCTATATAACCTATAGGCTATACTATTGAAGCTAGATATAATGGTCTAAATAGTAAAGTAAATGCTATAATCAATAGCTAGCTAAGAGATCTAGACACTATATAATATATATAAAGTAATTTTATTTCATAAATAGTAAAAAGGTACTATTAATCTTTTATAAATTCCTTAGATGAAAAATTATTACTATTGATTAAAGAAGCTTCAAGGATAGTATATGAGATAATAGTTACAGAGGATATAGCTTAATTTTAAGAGGCTCTTAAGATAATAAATAAGTATAAAAGTGATAAATGATAATATATATATACATAGAAGAGACTTTTACTATAGAAAAGATGTAAGAAATATTAGCTAAATAGATAAAACGTAACTACAGTAATAGCAAGAGCGCATTAAAGGCAGGATAAGGATAGAAGTAGTATAAATTCAAAAGGGAAACTAAATATGATATTCACATCTGTATAGTTAAGATAGATGGTATAAAGAATAGCAGGAATGTCGGGAACAAGTTTAGTATATTTTAATAGTTTATTAACTATAATAAAAGCTGATATTAATATCTTAAAGTTGACTCGCTAGTATAGAGAAGCCAACTCGCTTTCGAACCACGTCAATTCTCTAGTAATATTATACTTTAAGGCTATTTACTAAGTAAAATATTCGATACTAATCATAAAGAACTTTATAAGTATATATTATATAACTAAATGTTGCACTTTTAGCTACTCAATTAGTTGAGTTATATTACCTTGAAAATAGTGACCTCTTATAGTACTTTTTCTTTAAGCCCCACTATATATAAGAAATAAATCTTAAAATGTGTAAGCTAGAGATATAAGTTAGTATAAGAGATTTAATACGTAAATTATCAAGCTATTAGGTGCTATTACGTGCTATAGCATTAATATTAACAAGCTAGTAGAAAGTGGGTGACTCGCTTATGAACTATTTCATATTCAAAAATGTTAAAAGACTTAATATAGTATTATATGATGATATTAGTTGTATGTAATAATAGTATTATAGTGAAAGTCAATATGGGTTTAATATATCTAGTCACTTTCTATATTCAGTCACTTGCTATATAGACACAACAGTTGTTCAAAAGAGTACGTTAAACTTATAACTATAAAAAGTTAATAGAATTTTTTTTATCGAGCTATAACGTATTATAGCGTCGACATTAGCGCGCTACGAAAGCGTGTGCTATTCGCTTGATTGAGCTGTTCGCTTATGGAACACGTTATGCTATTGGAGATTTTTACGATAATTCCTTCTATGTTCATTTCTATGGACTTAGTACCTATTGGGCGGCTATGTTTTAACAAAGTATTACTACGAGTAATGCATCACAGGCTTTGACTACCTACAGTAGCTACTAGGGGAAATGAATCACCCGGACCGCTCTCGCAGTACATCAGTATTTTGTTCGCATCGAGGAAACATGTCAATCTATCCTAATATGCAAAATGTAAACATTTCTTGTATTAATTACTTGTTATTTCGCACTCACACAGAGAAAGAAGTGGATAAAAATGTCTGAATGACAAATTACCCGGTGTGGGGTTTTCAAACCCCCCATACAATTGCTCACGAGGTATTCAGCACTAGTTAGTCAGCATGCATTCAACAGATTATTTATGAGGCGTTAGCAGTGGTCTAGCATAGTAGAGCTAAAACCTGACGGTCATCTTATCAATAACTATGGTTTTCACTCCTCCCACTTGGGTTCAACAGTTACCATTTAGTACGTATTTTAAACTACCTTGATACTAGTCAGCTGAGAAATCGAAAGAGGTGCCTGATGATGCTACCATCGAGAGCTTTCTGCAAGATCCCGTGCATGGCCCGTGGCGTTACGGTTTCCCCAACCGTCCAATTCTTTCTTGTGGTATCTCAGGAACGTCTTATACAGCCCAAGAGCTCAGCCATCGGACGGGTCGAATCTCTGCGGCGCTAGCTTCTCTATTGAAATGGACGTCGCGTGTTGACCAACCATATTCAAGGGTTGTTGGTATTTTTGCGCCCAATTCGGTATGTATGAACACCTGTCGTAAGATGAATCCTAGCGGTTAATTCCTTCAATGTAGCTGGACCTCATTGCTATATCACATGCTGTGCATCGGCTTGGAGGAATTGTCTGTCTGATCAGTAGCAGCACCGAGGCTAGTGAGCTTGCAGATCAACTTCGCCTAGCGAATGTACAAGTGCTTTTCACGTGTGAAGCCTTGTATGGAACTTCATGTGAAGCACTTAAGAAGATTGCCACACTACCGGAAAGAGTTGTCTTGATTGACTCGGTTGCCTCTCCTGGGATCAGGGTTCCTTCAACGGTTCAGTATTTGAACAAACTCATCGAACACGACTCTGCTATGTCCTTCCCACCATCGCCTGAGTTAAGCCCAGGTCTTGGTGCGAGGCTTCCGGCCTTTATCTGCTTTTCCAGTGGCACATCTGGTAAACAGGTAGATCTATCTTCAACGATCTGAGACTATATCCTGATAGCTAACGGGACTTCAATTCTAGAAAGCTGTTCTTCTCAGTCATCATGGAGTCATTGCCAACATCATGCAGGTTGTCACTTTCGAGCGTTCGGCTGGTCTCAAACCTGGGAATACATCTCTATGTCTTCTCCCACTTACACATACCTATGGACTAATTTGTGTTCTCTATAATACTCTTTATCGAGGCGATCATATTATCATATTGCCTGGCTTCGATATGATCACGGTCTTGCGGTCAATCGAACAATATCAAATCAACAATCTCTATTTTGTAAGACTATCATTACAGGGATCATCATAGACTATCTAACTTTCTTTTAGATTCCAACCATTATCGGCATGTTCTTGAAGAGTAAAGAATTTTATCATTTCGACTTAAGCTCTGTTGAAAATGTATACTTGGGAGGGACTCCGTTTTCAAAGTCACTTGCACTTGGTCTGCGACGTGCTTGGCCTTCAAGCTCATGGAATATCATTCCTTGTTATGGACTAACAGAGGGAGGGACCGCTATGTCTGTCACTGCAGTCAGTGATAGCTGCTTTGGATCGGTTGGAAGTTTACTTCCATGCGTACGAGCAAAAATCATCAGAGCTGACGGTTCAGAAATAAAGGAGCTTGAACAACCTGGAGAGCTCTTCTTAAGTTCACCGAGCCTCGCTCTTGGTTACCTATCAAATCAAAAGGCTACAGAAAGCACGTTTGTAAAGGATGAGCATGGTGTGAGATGGCTCCGTACAGGTGACGCTGCCATGTTCAAGGTGTCGCCTAGAGGACATGAACATCTTTTTATTATCGACCGCCTCAAAGACCTTATCAAAGTAAAAGTACGAGCTGATTGGAATCCTAATCAATGGCATAAGCTGACTTGATATAGGGATTTCAGGTCTCTCCAGTAGAGCTGGAGGAGTATTTGCTCACTCATACTTTTGTCGATGATGTCGCTGTCGTTTCTAACGTAGACTCGACTGGTGAAGAGCTACTCAGGCATTTGTAGTCATGTCATCGACGGCGGCAGTGATACCGGAGAAACAGGTGTCCAATAGCATCCATACATACGTCAAGTCTGGAATGGCTAAATACAAATGGTTGCATCCTGATATTGTGTTTCTGCATAGTATCCCAGAACCTCTGGTGGAAAGAAGCTTAGGCGTGTTCTACGTGACAGAGCCTGGAATGGTAGCAAGGAAGCAAAAGAAAAATCGCTTTTGTAGTCATAGATCAGTATCAACGCTCTGAAATTATGTCCTTATACTGGCAATGCTTTGTACTCATGCCTCATATGTATGCGCCATAACGCGCATTCCACCCAGCCAACCATTCATCTTACTTGATGGTGAATGATGCATGCATTGGCTGGCTTGAGCAGGTGTTTGACCCCTTGGCCGAACGCAAGGCAATTAGGAAGCGTCACCTAATCACTTTAAGTGACTATAGGCGTTCTCTTATGATAGCTTTTATTGATTTCCTATGATTGGAAATAGATGATAATAGCTGCATATGAGCTCGGCAGCACCTAGTGTTGCTCGTAATCAATCTCCTGCTTTGTTTAATTAAAACTTGATTAACTTACCAACTGTCATTGATTTGAACTTATATCACTTGATTGATTGATTAATTGATTTGACTTTTTGCGTTTAATCACTTGATTGGAGTGATTATGTAATGCCTATAATTAATCGATTATAATGGTCCCTGGGTAGTCATAGTACATATATCTTTTAAAAATGGGTGTCACATTGGAATAGCAAATAGGTAGAGGCAGAGTGGGTCTAGGGTCACCAAGAAATAGATTAAAGTAGATGTAGAGTGACTAGAATCTACAAATCTAGAATAGGGATAAAATATAGACTTAATAAAGCTAAGTAGAGATAATGTTACGTGGGCATAAATCTCAACATAAGTGGGGTACGACCATTTCACATTAGATTAGATCGAGGTTTAATCCAGTATCAGACTCATGTGGTGTTACTATTGGACTGGAATTAGTATAAGATTGACATATGGCAACAAACCTATTATGGGCGGAGAGGCCTGGCTAACGAGTATGCATTCGTCTATTGTACAGAAGCAGAAAGATAAGAGAGAAAAGCGAGTTCTATCGTACGAGCCCCACTTTTATACCCTACGCCCTCTAGTACTTCTATTCTAGTCGTATAGAAGACTAGCTTATATATTTATCTAGTCACGTAGTAAAAGTATATAATTCTCTCTAGATAAAATATATAGGCGTAGCCCTTTATAATATCCCCCTTCTCTTACCTATATAAGATAGTCTTATTATTTATATTCTTACTATATAGATTTAGCTACCTAACTAGTAGTTAGGTAGTAGTAGTAGTTTTTATTATAGTAAAGGTGGGTAACTTTTATAGTAAACGCCTATCTATATAGTATATGACTTATTTCTTCTTTCTCTCCTCTTACTTCTCTACATAGTTTCTCTTTTAACTCATTTATACTAGCTTTCTACTACTTCTACTACTAATTTTAACTCTTTCCTATCTTATCTATTACGTTTCGTACGATACCTCCTAAAGCGCAACCTCCTAACTATAGCTAGTAGGCTACTAGATAGGTTAATAGGTTATACTTCTACGCTAATAGTACTATTAATAATACTCTTAACTAGGTGACGTAGTAGATATTTCTCCTCGCTCACTAGGCGCTCACTCGTACGACCCCTAGTGCTCTTCAACCTACACCTATTATCTAGAGTAATCTTAATATAGGCAACTACTAAGTTTAGTATATCTTTAACGCCTAAGTGGCTAAATAGTTATACTATATATTTACTACTACTTCTATATATCCTCTTTTTCTTATCTTATCTAGATATAGCTAATAAATATAGGCTAAGTTATATTCTATTTTTAACTACTTCTACTATCTAAGAGGTAATCCTCCTTTTAATACTATCTTTTACCCTAGTCCTATAGACTATTCTCTTATTATCGCTTATATAAGTATTATAGTACCCTAGATTCCCTCTAGCTAAGCTTTCTATCTTAAGTCTTTCTTTATTTATATCTATAGGGCGTTAAATATTAATTTCTATATAAATAACTACGCTACTATCTAGGCTAGTTAGAAGAACTTTACTATCTTTACTAGCTATATTTTAATTACTAAGGAGTAGGATAGTGCTTATCGTAACTATATTTAGTAGGATTATGGTATTTACTATATATTTAGTTAAGAGGGAGGGCGTACTTATATAAGCTCTAAGCGTACTCTAGGTAGAGGTACTAGTAGTAGTAAGCGTAGTTATACGTCTCTTAGTAGCCCTACTAACCTACTACTTACTAAGTAGTTATTACCATCCTCTTTTTAGGTAGCTAGAGGATTTTTATATATAGCATATACTAGTAAACTAGTTCTCTAGAGCTTCTATATCCTTAATAAAGCTATATAGCTCTTAGGTAGCTTCTTAATAGTTTACCTAATTAACTAGATATTTAAGTCTCTCTTTACGTATTTTTTATCAATAACGTGGTTCACAAGCGAGTCGGCCACCCAAGCGAGTCGGCCACTTTGCTCCGACGCGTCAACGTCAACACTATAACACGTAATAACTTAATAACGTGCCTCTCTAACTTTATATTCTAAATTAGATCTTTAAATTACTTTTCTTAATATCTAATTAAAATGTGTTTAGAGCTAAAGACGTGCTACTTCTATCTATAACGTGCCTTAAACTACTCTTTAAGACTAACGCGCTAGAAAGCGCTCCCAACGCGATTATAAAGCGAACTTAAAATAGCTAAATAAGCTAGAAGAGGAGGCTATAGTTAGGCGTATTCTTAAGGAGTCTACGCGAGGATTTGCGCCTATAAAGGCTAATATTCGAGTAATAGCTAATAAACTATTATATAAGTGGGAGAGCAACCCTACTAGTAAGAACTAGGTTAATAACTTTATTAAGCGAACTCCTAAGCTCTGTACGCGCTAGAGCTATCCCTATAATCACTAGCGAGCTATCTACGAAGACCTAGCGGCTATCTAGCGCTAGTTTAATCTAGTTAAAATAATAAAGTAGAAGTAGGGTATTATAAATAATAATATTTATAACTTTAATAAAACTAGCTTTATAATAGGTAAGGTTTTATTATAGTTAGTTATTATAGTCTTAGAAGGATATAGTAAAAAGAAGTAGATATAGCTAGGTAACTATAAGTAGGTTACTATAATCTAAGGCGTAGGCGCGTCTAGTCGCTAGCTACTACCCTTTATTATCTTTATAGGTAAGGTGCTTATTAATATCTAGTTTAAAAATCTACCTACTAACTAGGTACTTAAAGTCAGCCCTAATAGCTAGATGAACAATTAGCTTGCTTTTATATAGCTAGAGTATTTTAATATCTATATAAAGAGGCATACTATAGGTAGGTATTAACTACTTATTATTAATAGCTATAAGAGCCACTACTCTATTAAATTTTAAGATCTTTGTAAGGAAAAGAATATAGTTCTTCTCTATATACCTATATACTTATCTTATCTATTATAGCCTCTTAATATCGCCTACTTTGGGCTATTAAAGCGTAAGTATAGCGACGTAGTTTTAGCCTTAGCACGCAACCGCACTAACTATATTAGTAAGGAGACCTTCCTACCAGCCTTTAAGGCTGCTTTTGAGCAGTCTATTACGAAGGAGAATATCTAAGCTAGCTTTAGAGGCGCTAGTCTAGTCCTATATAACCCACAGGCTGTGCTATCAAAGCTTGACGTGGTGGTGCAGGCACCAAAACAGTCACCGCGACGGGCGGACGCTTGGGAGGCGCAGACGCCGCACAACGCCCGCGAGGTTGAGGCTTAAAGTACTCTTATTTAATAGAGAGTAAGAAACTACCCTAGGTCTTCTATAAGCTCTTTAGACGAAAAGATTATATAGCTTAGTAAAGGGGCGTAATAAATAGCATATAAGATAGTATTACTACGTAAGAAAGTAGGTAGCCTTAAAGTAGTTCTAGATATAGTAATAAAGCGTAAGAGCCGCAAGAGGTGATATGTATAGATAGAGGAGACTCTTACTATAGGTAAGGTATAAGAAGTATTAGCTAAATAGGCGGGTAGTAGTCGTGGTAATAGTGAGAGTGCGTCGAAGAGGGTATGAGGAGAGAGGTGGTGCGAGCGTTGTAAGTAGACTAGACATAACGCTCGTACCTACGTAGTTGAGATAGATAGTATAAGTAATAGTAGTAATTCTAATAATTAATTTAGTATATTATAATAGTTTATTAACTATAATAAAAGTCTATAATAATGTCTTAAAGTTGACGCGCTAGTGCAAAGTGGCCGACTCGCTTAGGTGGCCGACTCGCTTGTGAACCACGTTAACGTGGTTCACAAGCGAGTCGCTCACCCAAGCGAGTCGCTCACGCCCACCAGCGCGACGACGTCGACACGTTATCACGCACTTTTATTATAGTTAATATACTATTATAATATACTAAATTAATTACTAGAATTACTACTATTACTTATACTATCTATCTTAACTACGTAGGTGCGAGTGTTATGTCTAGTCTCCCTATAACGCCCACATCGCCTCTCTCCTCGCACCCTCTTCGACGCACTCTTACTACTACTATAACTACTACTTATCTATCTAGCTAATACTTCTTATACTTTACCTATAGTAAGAGTCTTATCTATTTATACGTATCGTCTCTTATAGCTCTTACGCTTATTTACTATATCTAGAGTCTCTTAAAGAATAGCTACTTTCTCTCTTATAAGTATTATCTTATATATAATTTACTAAGCTCCTTTACTTAACTACGTAACCTTTTTATTAAGAGAGCTTATAGAAGACCTAGGGTAGTTTCTTACTCTCTATTAAATAAGAGTACTTTAAGCCTCGACTTCGCGCGCGTTGCGCGGTGTCTAAGCCTCCTAGGTAGCTGCCTGTTATAGTGACTGTTTTGGTGTCTGCACTACTATATTAAGCTTTGATAGCATAGCCTGTGGGTTATATAGGACTAGCCCAGCGGCTCTAAAGCCAGCTTAAATATTCTCCTTCATAATAGACTGCTTAAAAGCAGCCCTAAAGGCTGGTAGGAAAGTCTCCTTACTAATATAGTTCGTACGGTTGCGTGCCAAGGCTAAAACTACGTCGCCATACTTACGCTTTAATGGCGCGAAGTAGGCGATATTAAGAGGCTATAATAGGTAAGACGAGTGTATAGGTATATAGAGAAGAATAATATTCTTCTCCTTATAAAGATCTTAAAATTTAATAGAGTAGTAGCTCTTATAGCTATTAATAATAAGTAGTTAATACTTACCTATAGTATGCCTCTTTATATAGGTATTAAAGTGCTCTAGCTATATAAGAGTGAGCTAATTATTTATCTAGCTATTAGGGCTAACTTTAAGTATCTAGTTAGTAGGTAGGTTCTTAAACTAGACGTTAATAAGTACCTTACCTATAAAGATAATAAAGAGTGGTAAATAGTAATCTAACGCGCCTACGCCTTAGATTATAGTAACCTACTCCTAGTTACTAGGCTATATCTACTTCTTTTTACTATATCTCTTTAAGGCTATAATAACTAGCTATAATAAAATCTTACCTATTATAAAGCTAGTTTTATTAAAGTTATAGATATTATTATCTATAATACCCTACTTCTACTTTATTACCTAGACTAAGTTAAACTAGCGCTAGATAGCTACTAGATCCTTATAGACGGCTCGCTAGTGATTATAGGGATGGCTCTAGCGTGTATAGAGCTTAAGAGTTCGCTTAATAAAGTTATTAACCTAGTTCTTACTAATAGGGTTACCCCCCCACTTATATAGTAGCTTATTAGCTATTACTTAGATACTAGCCTTTATAGGCGCAAATCCTCGCGTAGACTATTTAAGAATAAGCCTAACTATAGCCTCCTCTTCTAGCTTATTAAGGCGCTTTAAGTTCGCTTCGTAGTCGCGTTAGGGGCGCTTTCTAGCGCGTTAGTTAGATAGTGTTCTTTAAGGCACGTTATAGATAGTAGTAGTACGTTTTTAACTTTAAACACGTTATAATTAGATATTAAAAAGAGTAAGCTAAAGATTTAATTTAGTATATAAAGTTTAAATAGAGCGTTATTAAGCTATTACGCGTTATGGTGTTAACATCGACGCGCTAGTGGGCGTGAGCGACTCGCTTGGGTGAGCGACTCGCTTGTGAACCACGTTATTATTTTCTACTATCTATTTAAGATACTTTTTATCATTCTTATTTTACAGGGGGGTGACAAAAAAAAAAAGAACTTGAAAAAGTTATGATTTTAAAATTAGTATAGCTTAACAAATAAATAAGCTATATTAATATAATTAATATATATTATAATATATACTGTAAAGTTTATATATATTATATAATATTATAATCACTAAGCAAACTCGCTAAGTAATATAGATTCAAATCTAGGAGAAAAGAACAGACTAACTTTATCTAGATTTTTCGCGCTACTATTTTTAGATTTCTATATATATTAGTAAATATAGAAATACTAGACCTTCTAGATATTA
>JXCC01000342.1:0-16408 GCA_000817285.1 Curvularia papendorfii | reverse complement strand
TGGTGCTTAAACTTCAGGCTACTATTAAAGTAGACGCCCAGCCATCTTACGAGTTCTTTAGACTTTACTATTTCCTAATTAGGTAGAGTAAGCACTCTACTTTGATCTTTTCTTGATCTTGTCTAGTTTACTAGTTCAGTCTTTAAGCTATTAAATTAGATGGCTAACTCCTCTGCTAGTCTAAAGAGATTCTGAATCTCCTTTTCTAGTAGCTTAATATTTTTCCTTACTGACGTAGATAATATCGAGATCTGGAGGTCGTCTATATAGGAGGAGGAGTAAGTGCTCTGGCTATTCTGAATCGATTCAAACAGCGGTTTTGAGTAGATTAGGAATAGGATAGGCGAGGCTGGGCTTCCTTGAGGGGTACCTATTGCGATCTCCTTTAGCTTCTCTGTTTGTCCATCAAAGGATAACTGTAGGACCCTATCTTCGAAGAAGGACTTTGTCCAGGCTAGTAGACAGCAGGGTAGGCCTTGATCTTTCATGGCTTCTAGTAGCTTGTTTTTTAAGACGTGGTCGAAGGCTCCTTTAATATCAAGAAAGATAGTAGTAGTAATCTTTTATTTTCTTTTCTACTATTGTATATTGTTATAGAAGAGTAGCGCAGCGTCGATAGCGGATTTCTTTAGTCTTCCTCCTAGTTGAGAGGGGTGGAGTAGATCTATTATTTCCGCTAGTGCGCCTAGTCTCCTAGCTACTAGCCTTTCTAGTACTTTACCTAGATAGTTTAGGAGTGAGATTACCCTATAAGCCTTAGGGATTGAGTAGTTAGGCTTGCTTGTCTTTTTTAAGATGACTCCCTTTGCTTTTCTCCAGCATCTTGGGTGGTAGCCTAGGTTGAAGAGAGTAGAGTATATCCTAAATAGAGCTTCTGGCTGCGCTAAGTAGACCTTTCGGATCACCTCCTGGCTGATCAGATCAGGCCCTGGTGATGTAGCCTTCACCTTGCAGTAGGCAAAGTGGAGTTCGTCCTCTGTTAGGGCAGGCCAGGTCCACCTGCCGTCTCCCCTGTAAGTGTGGAAGGAGGGGTAGCTGTCGTAGGAGGCGGAGGAAAGAGATCCTCTCTAAAAGCCTTACACTTTTTAGTAAACGACTCCTTACCTTTAATAGTAGGTATTTAAGTACTAAGATTATCTTTTGTATATACTAGGGCTTTAAAGATCTCCTTTAGCGAGTTTTTTTAGAGGAAAGCCTCCTAGTGGCTCTATTTAGCTCATCGAATAGCTTTTAAATATCTATTTTTCGTACGTAGATACTCTCTTTTCCACTAGTAGAGGGAGCTATTATTTTCCTTTACTACCTCCTTCTTATAGGCTCTATAGGCTCTACTTAGGTGTCGCTTACGGCTATCTAGTTCGCTAGTCCACCAGGGCTTCGTCTTTAGCTTTTAGTTAACTAGTAGAGTTGACTTTTCTAGCGCTTTCTATATAGCTCTCATAAGATCCTAGCCTAGCTTATCTAGCTTAGTTTCTAGCGGGATATTTTATCCTAGAATAAGCTTTCTTAAGGTGTAGTTTAAGCAAAGAGGTAGTGTTGATAGGCGCTTCTCTAGATCTAGGGCTTTAATCTCCTATCCTAGCGTCTCCTTAAAAGTCGTCCAGTCCATTCGTTTCGTATTATACTATTTTAGCAGGCTAGCTAGCTAGCTAGGTAGCTGGCTAGTAGTATAAATACTAAATAGAATAGCGTGGTGGTTAGAACCTACTTTAGGTATAGTCTACCAGTCCTGGATATTGGCAGCTATATTACTAGTTACAAAAGTAAGGTCTAATACGCTTTCTTGCCGCATATAAGATCTTAAGAAGGTGCCTGCCCCTAGAGTATTTAGTAGAGTGAGATCTTGAGTATCTATCCACTCTACTAGCTCCTCTGCTTGTGTGCTAGGGCTACGCTCCTCTAGGCTCCACCTAGGATGGTGGGTGTTGAAGTCTCCTAGGATAATTAACTGAGGCTGTAGGGTCTCCTGCAGGAGGCGCCTCTAGATTGTTGTCTTATTTAGCCCTTCTTAAAGGCTTTTTTCGTTATAAATGTTGTAGATATAGAGGCTAGAAGTAGAGGCTAGTACTTTAATAGCTAGAAAGTCGTTATCGTCGCTAATAAAGGGATTAACCTCTACTTCTAGGTCCTTTCTAATATAGAATAGTACTCTAGGCCTTAAGAAGGTATTCTTAGGGGTAGGTAGTATCTAAGTAAAGTTCTAGTAAGCGGTAGATCTAGTGTTTACGTACGAGGATCCCTTAGGTAGCTAAGGCTCCTACACTACAATAATTTTAGTGTCTACTTTAATAGCTAGATCTAGCGTGCTCTTAGTAGTCGGACTATTTCTATTAATATTTATTTATAGGACTTTTAACATTCTAGTTAGAAGAGGTAGTCCTAGCTATCCTAGCTTATAGGATATTATATTCGTGGCTATTAGCTACATAAGGTTTGCTATAGTTAACACACTTAAAAATAGTGTGTACGCAGGCTTTGCCTTTAGTAGGGCAGGACTTGCATTTATGTAGGCTGGTGTGGTGAGCCTCGCTGCATATCTGACAGGCTACTCTCGCGCACCTAGCCTCAAGGTGGCCAAATCCTTGGCATTTTGAGCACTGCTTTGAGTTATTGATAACTCGTAGCTTCTCTGCTCTTAGGCTCTCCCCTAGGATATAGAGCTTTCCTCTAATAGCCTTAAGGGCCTCCTCTTCGGTCGCAAAGGCGACGTAGGCAGAGCCATAGCTCTGCTGTCCTCTCTTAGACTTAGGGGTGAGCCAGAAAGGATTGCCTACTACTTTAAGGCCTTTGTTGAAGGTCTCAATCTCCTCCTTAATTACCTCTAGGCCATAGTTCGTAGGTAGTTTATGAATAACTACTTTAAACCACGAGGTAATAGGCTGCGCTGCCTTAAAGGCTACTAGATCCTTCCAGATACTCTAGTTTTCCGGCAGGTAGTTGGCTGTAAAGGCAGGCGTGGTAGTGACTACCTTATTCCCTTTTGAGGATAGCGTGACTGAGGCGACTATAGGCGATTGCACTCCTCCTTTCCCGGTGAAGGCTTGGTTGAAGGCATTTCTTAGCCTGAGGGCGTCAAAGGCAGCGGGGCCTCCTTGGTTGACTAGGACTAGCTGCCTCTCCTTTAGGCTAGGCTTAGCCTTTTGAGGTGCCTTCTTCTGCACATTAGTCCACTGTTGCTCCTTGTTTGCTGCTGCAGCTGCAGCGTACGATATAGGCTGCGTAGGAGTAGCTATCTGTCTGTTACCCTGCTAGTTTGGTTGTGCAGGGGTAGGTTTGTCGAGGCGACGAACCTTGTCTCTTAGCTCCTTAGAGACGTTTGAAAGCGAGGAGATCTAATCTCCTAGAATTACAGCGTTTTTCTTACTAACTCGGCCTATCTTAGTGTAGTCTCTAAAGACTTCTACTAGGTCGAGTAGGCTAGTCTACTACGAGGGGTTGCTTTTAGCTAGACTAGCTACTTAGACTACTAGGTTTCTAGCTATCTTAAGTGCCTCTTCTACTATCGTAGCCTTAGGCGTCTTATTTTAGCTAGCGAAAGGATTCCTTAGTATTAAGCTAATAAAAGGTGAGAAGTTGCTTCTAATGCGGGTGTGCGTGGGTCTAGTGGGCTCGGCTAGTAGGTCATTAATTATAGAGGGGGGTGTACTATCCCTAGGGCGTGAGGATTCCTTAGTCCCTTAGGTTCCTTATACTTCTACTACGATCGTGTCCATCTCGTCGATCTCCTAAGTGTAGCTAGTAGCGCTCATCTTGGATCTTCTACTAGCCTCTTCTAGGCTAGTAGAGGCTGGTCTTTTCTTCTTATTCTGCTCTATACTAGAGCTTCGCTCTATATCCTGCTGGACTCGAGCTTCTAGATCGCTACCTTCGAGTTCTACCTGATCTCTTTGAGTTGGCATTAATCTAGATGGTCTGTGCGCTGAAAATTTTTCTTGAGGTTTGTAAGATAGCTGTAGAGAGACGAGTATTTCCCTCTACTACGCGGCAGCGCGCTAGATGCACGCTTTAAAAGTAGTCGTAAACGATTTCTTATAAGAGATTTGTATATATTTAGCTAGTATTACACCTATTCTAGAAAACTCGAAGTTGGTGTGGCGGTGCTG
The DNA here is from genome assembly GCA_000817285.1 of Curvularia papendorfii. Classification (NCBI taxonomy): domain Eukaryota; kingdom Fungi; phylum Ascomycota; class Dothideomycetes; order Pleosporales; family Pleosporaceae; genus Curvularia; species Curvularia papendorfii. The sequence continues at coordinate 12,305 of JXCC01000342.1, read as the reverse complement.
CTGATCGCTTTGATGTAGTTGGTAGATAGCGTTTCTCGAAGTTTCTTCCTTTTGTCGCGTGATCCTTATGGATACTCCGGGCTCATAACCTGTTAAAGATATATATATATCCTAGGGGCTGGTAGCCTATTAGGATATATATGGTGCGGAAGTAGAGGAAGAAGGCTGCTTGTCCTAGAGTAGACTCAGAGGTAGTACTACTGCTACTTGTCCTACTCTAGACTCAGAGGCAGTGTATGGCTTCGAGTAGCGTAGGTAATAGTAGACGATACTAGGGGAGAGAAGGATAGTAAGTAAGTAGAATATATTGCTAGCCTGGATCAGATTCGCGTGAACCGTTCTTCTCTGATCTCTCCTGACTACTATTCTCTTCTCTTATCTTCTATCTACTTAACTATCCTACTACTATATATATCTTGATAGATAGAGTCTAGAATAGTCTATCTAGTAGTAGATTGCGTAAGCTTAGACGTTATAGATAGGTGTCTAGAGATCGATTAATCATAGCTATTAATCACAGCTTCTTGATAGTAGATCAATTGCAGATTTAGGTGTAGTCCTAATCACCTAGAGTCTGCTGGACATCAGCTGAGTAGCTTATATCTCCAACAGTAAGTACTATAATCCTACTAAATATAGTTACTATAAGTACCACCCTATTCCCTAATAATTAAGACGTAGCTAGTAGAGGTAGTAAAGTCCTTTTAACTAGCCTAGATAGTAGCGTAGTTATTTATATAGAAATTAACGTTTAAAGCCCTATAGGTATAAATAAGGAAAGCCTTAAGGTAGGAAGCTTGGCTAGAGAGAATCTAGGATGCTATGATACTTATACAGGCAACAATAGGGGAATAGTCCATAGGACTAGAGCTAACGTAGTTTACAAGCGAGTCGGCCATATAAGCGAGTGAGCCACCCCACTAACTTTGCGTACCTCTATAAGCGTATAGCTCCACCATACTATATTATTTTTAATAGATATTAACGTGATAGATTAATTATTATCTATACTATCTTTCTTGCATGTACGGAAGTTATAGCCAGTCTCTCTACACCTACTATAGCGCGCCAGAGCCTAGCGGTTGACACCTAATCGCTCTCCTCCCTAACGCTCCTTACGAGTAATCTGCTTATTAGCCTCATGTTGAGCGAGTATATCCTCTCTAGCTCCCTTTGTAAGGACTCTTAAGACTAGCAATCTAATCGCGTATTAGCTTAGCTAAAAGCATTATTATCTTAGCCCCCTTCTTAAGCTAGTTAATTACCGCGATAATTAAAGTAGGCGAAGAGCCTTAATGCCGCTAGACGCGATTATATATTAACGTTAATTAAGCTTTAAGCTCGCGTATATCGCTAGGCGTACGAGCCTGCTAGAGAACCTCTACTAGAGCAGCTGGAGGAGTAGGCGTACACAGCTGCACGTCAAGCTTTAACAGAATAGTGTCTGGCTAGAGAGGGACAAGGCCTGCGCCTTAAAAAGCTAAGCAAATATTAGCTGCCGTAAAGGATTGATTAAAGGCTGCCTTAAACGCTAGCAGAAACTCTAGCTTAGTGATGTAGTTAATATAGTTACGTATTAGGCTCTTCACCTCACAGCTATACACGCGCTTCAACGGTGAGGAATAGCCAACGTTAAGAGGCTAGAGTAGGTGAGAGGAGTAGGGCGGCATATAGAGCGTATAGATATTATTCTCCTTATAGAGCTCTTAGAACTTAAGTGACTAGTAACTCTTATAGCTATTAAGAATAAGTAGCTAGCGTACTCTAATAACCTTACTATCTATATACTTAATAAAGTGCTTTAGCCACTTAACTTCTAGCTTATTAGTCGTCTAGCCATTATTATTAACTGCGATCGCCTAGTCGCGTGGGATCTCTGCCTCCTTATACTAAGTAGATAGGTGATGCTTACTAGTAAAGATAAGAAATAATAGGATAGACTAGCTAGCTATATTAATCCTAGCGATAAACGTTACCCACTCTTAGCTACCTAGCTAGATAGCCTTTAGCTAGGCTCTTCTCTCTAATACTATAATAATAAGCTAAGTAGTAATCTTACCTATTAAAAAGCTAGCTTCGTTAAAGTTATAGATATCCTTATTATAGATACTATACTTAGCTTTTATCTACTCTTGTCAGATAAGTGACAGTATCTGGGTGTGATTGAGCACTCGGATTCTGTGATCTCAACCAATCAGGGCTGATCGCCAAGGCCTACCCCTAGGCGAGGCTGATACTCAGCGGCCTACCTGATACAAAAAGCAATAGCGATAGCTCTCATAAGGGGCGCGCCCTCGCGCCCCACAGAGGGCAGACAGAGATCAGAACAATCAATACATTCCAATTCCACGATCAATTATCACAGTCTTTTATCACAGTGATCTAAACCAATCCTTGATCAGAAAACCCCTCACAGTCTGACAACTCTATAAGCTTAAACTAGCTCTTAATTAAGACTAGGTCTTTATATAGAGCCCTCTACCTATTATACGCTTAATTAAAACGCGTCGTAAGACTATCTATACGCTTAATAAAGTTGCGCGGCTAGTGGACGCCAACCTAGCCAGCGCCGCGCGTAGCTAGGAGTCTGTCAGCCATATCGCGCATAGCAGCGTAGGTAGGCGAAAATCCACATAGATCTAGATCAAGTATATAATCGACTATTGCCTCCTCTTCTAGCTTAGTAAGCTTCTTTAAGTTAGGCTGGTAATCGCATCTAGCAAGCCTACCAGCGCGTCGGCGGTGGAGGGTAGCGCGAGAGACATTAAATGTAGCTATAGCGCGCCTTTTAGTTTGGATTTAATTTTTTTTAAGAGCTAATATTATAAGATGTATATTAGCCTTACGAGAGACGTGTTAGGATATATTTGGTGGAGTTATTGTATATTGCAACAAGAGAGGTGCGCAAAGTTGGTTGGGGTGGCTCACTCGCTTGTATGGCTCACTCGCTTGTAAACTACGTTACCTTATTTATTAGCATGAAATATGAAGTCAAGTATTTCCTAACTTAGAAAAAAATCGCGGTTGGAGAACAGAACGCACCTAATAATACCGCTACGACCGCTGTACAAGCTGAGCGAGCCCGATTCTATGATCCTGTGCGAGACCGAAACCGCCGCTAGCTGTTGTATTGACTTTGTGTTGGCGTAGCGTTAAATTTGCATAGCGTTATATTATGTAAAGTAATTATGCGATAGTAATTTTGTGGCACTGGACACAGCTGTTATGGCTGAAATTAGCCGTCGTCGGGGCTGTGTACCCTATCGCTCGCTAGCCAGAGCGGGTGGTCAGCCGGTTAGCTCGTTTCGAAGCAGAAGTGGAAGGATCACGTACCCACTGCTGTTGTTGATAGCTGTGAGACCCTGATTGGATGACGTTCTCGAGCACCATCTTATGCTTTTGGCGCAGATGGCCTGAGTTTGGCCCGACCGCAAACTAAATCATCTAAGCCGCGCCGACACAATGTCAGGCGATGCTCGCTAAAACAGGCGAGCCAAAGTTCTCCGATTTGCAATGGCCTGTGTTACTACGGGTTGACAATGCCTTTTTGCCACTTGACAACTGCTTTGCCATCATGCAGCGCCTTCTTTTGCGGCTTTCTTATGCGAACAAACGCAATTATTCTCCTCGCAATAAATGTACTCACAGCGATGCTCGTTGCAATTGCAGCATGGGCCGGACTTTATGTACAACAATGTGGGCTAGGCTTCGCGGAGTACTTAGGCCTTGGTGCGACTTCGAGGCCAGATGCTAGTAATTTTGTTAGACAGTGATAGCACTCATGCACGGCTCCTACTCTAGCCGGCTGTCTCTTCAATACCTTTCCTCGCAAGCATTTTTGCTCTCTGCTCTCCCTTCGCCTCTCCCTGCATCCACGTTGCAGGGACTTAGACAATGACTAGGATTCAGGAGATGACTAGAACAGGGATGCGGGGGCATGATGTGCAGCTCCGCCGCTTGCATAGGTCGAAGCCTTATTTCAAATGACTCGGGTGGACAAAAACTGCTCACTTAACCGAACGCGGGCGTAAGGCTTTACCAGAGCTGAGCTATACTTATAGCCTGAGTCAAACCCAGTCGTCAATAGCTCAAACAAGAGTTTTTCTGGCGCTCGGGAGGCTTGTTTTTTTGATGCGGTTGTCTTAGTACTAGCACGTTATCACCGTAAATCAGGGGCTCCGCTTACCCCAGGAATGAGCAATACCGCTGATCAGTGCGTTTTCAACAACTAACCTTCATTTCTCTAACACGGATTCTGGCTGTATGCTAGCTTCGCGATACTGCTCATTTGTTAGAAAAAGGATCTATATAACAAAACGAATAAGCCAATGGATTCAGTACTCGAGGTACGCAGTGGTGAGACCAATCACTACTGCAACGCCGGAGCAAGCTCTGGCGCTCCAATCGAGCCAATACAAATCCTCCAGAGTTTCACTCAGCCCTACTGTGTTTCCGACGACTTCTGGGATTACTTAAAGATAGTTAGGTGTCTCATTATAAATGTATGTTGATGTTCCATTGTCACCCTGATGTTTCAACCTCGTCTTCATCTCTTATCCAACGCCTTGTCCTAGAGGTCATTAACATTTCTGTCGCAATACCTGTATCTTATTATCTTTCAAAGTTTGAGAGGCGCAGGCAAAGGACTAGATGGCTTTAGCCTGTCCGCGGTCCCCTCATGAAAGGGTAGGGGTAGACGCAAATAAAGTTTGAGCCATTCACTAAATGTAAGGCCAGAGGACTGAGTCATGGATCAGTGAGTCGGGTCTAGCATGGGATGAACCCTCCACTACTACTAAAGCCCATTTTTTATCGGTTTTTCTCCACAATTTGATCAACCATCGCTACTATGTCGTCCTCAGACTCTGTTCTTCCTTACTTCGAACTTAGCTGGGCCATCTTGAGCACCTTCGATTTACTCCATGTTGTCGCTGCGTTACTGATTGTTCCAATAACAGGCTTCTCGACGCTTTGGGCCGTGCCTGTTGTGTGTTCTACCACATCAGCTATTGCGAATGGCATGTGTTACATAGCATACTACTCTAAAGCTTCTACAAGTGCAAGAGTGCTAGCAGCCGCTCTTGCAGACATGTTTTGGTTGGTAAATACATAGCAAATCCAGGTAAATAAGCCTGCCAGAAGCTAAAGATATCACAGATTCAAGAAGCTGGACTATCCTTCTACAGCTACGACATCCTCCGACGATTCCTACAAGGAAAATCCAGAATTGTTTTCTTCTCACTCTTTTGGTTTCTTATGGTATCTATCGTTGCCTTCCGCAGTGCTATCCTCAGCCACAGAATTCTCGACATTCTGTCTGGCAGCACTGCTAGACAACGCCTCATAGATGAGCTTCATATCGGCTATTTTGGCTCCTTGGCTCTCGTTGAAACCATTAGCGCTTTCTTCCTTCTCCGTATCTTTATCCAAGGCAAGCGTCAAACTCGGATTCTCCCCTCAGGGAGCAACCTGTTTAAACAACTCATACTCAGCACTGAGGTCCGAGTCTCCTCATTAGCTATCATTGGTATCGGTCGAACGATTACATATCGCCTCCACACCACGGCGCAGAGCGCTACAAATCTAGCTGGCCAATTGGATCGCTTCCTAACAACCTGTGTAAACTACTTCCCTGTAATCATGCTGTAAGTAAATACTCCTATTGTACTTTCTATTCTCCCTGACCAGAAGCGACCGATACTGATATACGCTCAAATAGAATTGACCTCTTGGCTACCCGAATCGCTAATGCCGAAGACACTAGTCACGCCACATCAGCTTATCAGAGATCTGCTAAAGGCGATCCTGTCACAATAGAGCTCAACCGGGTGAATAACGAAGCGCGTAAAGACATAGATCGGCAAACATTTGTGCGGATTAACCCCGTTACAGACGAGCAGAGCTCAACAGGTAGCACAACATCATGCCAGAAAGCTATTTTGAAATCAAGCACGTTTACTGTGGAGCGAGCGGAGATGGTGGTACATTAGGTTTAGGAAATTATCTCTATATTATGGTGTTATAGCATGTGACTAGCCTATTAGCATGTGTATCGATTTCCATTTAGAGTAGATAAATCTCTTCTTCACTTAATTTAATATAAGCGATTACTTCTTAACTGCCTAATTATAGTTTGGTCTCTTAATCTACTTAAGTTTGATTATTATTATAGCTAAGTATATCTTTAAAGTTTTTATATAAGAATTTACGTCTAAAAAGCTTAACGTGGTTTATAAGCGAGCGGCTCACGCTCCACTAGCGCGTTAACGTTGAGACTTTGTTACGCACTTTTATTATAGTTAATATATTATCATATTATATACGATTAATTGTTAGAATTACTATGATTATTTATATTATCTATCTTAATTATATAAATATAAGTATTATATCTAATCTACTTATAATATTTATACTATCTCTCTTCTTATACTCTCTTTAATACGCTCTTATCATCGCTATAACTATTATTTACTTATGGAGTTAATGCTTTTTATATTTTATTTATATGAAAAGTCTTATCTATCTACATATATTACTATTTATAGCTTTTATACTTATTTACTAACGTAGTTCTTGGCTGGCAAATGGGTACCTAGTGTAACGGCGCAGGCAAGACTACTCGGATCAGTATCGGCAGTAGTGTCACTCAGAGGCATATGGGAGTACGTGGGACATTAAATGAGCCTTAATTTGAATAGATACCTATAGGCCTTATACGAAAGGATATTAAAAGTCTATAGAGCTAGCTATAGGAGGTGTCTTAATAAATACCTATCCTTAGTTGGATCAAACTCGGATCCGACTCACGAACCAATGACTGCTAAAGGGGGGGGGGGGGGGGGGGGGCGGCGGATATTTGCTCTGACCCAGCTCTGGTAGGGGTCCGGTACTGGGCAGAACTGTAACGTCGTTACACTATAACGTGGTTCACAAGCGAGCGGACACCCCAAGCGAGCGGACACCCCAAGCGAGCGGACACCTCCCCACCAGCGCGTTAACGTCAACACGTTATCATAGTTTTTTATCACAGTTAATAAACTATTATAATATACTAAATTAATTATTAGAATCACTACTATTACTTATACTATCTATCTTAACTACGTAGGTACGAGCGTTGTGTCCAGTCTGCTTGCAACGCCTGCACCACCGCTCTCCTCGCACCCTCTTTAACGTGTTATGGGCGGAGAGGCCTGGCGAACGAGTATGCTTCTACCTATCGTACAGAAGCTAAAAGATGAGGAAAGGAGAAGATAACTAAGTACAGCCTCGTCTTATACCTGCTCGCTTCTGATCACGTGATACCCTTAGTAGAGATCACGGGCGCAGCCCTTTACAATACTCCCCTCCTCCACTCGTACGGATATATTTGCGTTTGTTTATTTCCGTAGAAGTAGGCGGCTGCCTAACTTACGGTAGAGCAGCGGCGTCTGTTTGCTCTAGTGAAGGGGGATTTCTACGAGAACAAACGCTCCCTCCGTACAATATATAGAGCTGCCGTCTCTCTCTTCCAGCTTTTTCTTCTTTTGTGCTAATTCAATTTAACTCCACTACTACACCAATTTCTTCTTTTCTTTCTAACTACATCCGTACGATGCCGCCTAAGGCGCAACCACCCCCTCGCGGTATCTGGGCCAACGCAAGCACCAACAGTTTGCAGTTTTGCACTGGCGGTGGCCCCAATGACACCATCAATAATGTGGCCAACCAAATCTTCGACGCTGCCCACCAGGCTCTAACTCGTACGACGCCAGGCGCTGTGCTGCCAACTTTTAACATGCCGGGCGCTGTCGACTTGAACGAGTATCGTGTCTGGTTTGTCTTCGATCAGCGCGTCGCAGATGAGCTGCGCCGTGTTTACGCGGTCGCCCCCGTACGTAATACTTTCCTAACTTCTCGTACGGCTAGTGTTAACTTGTGTAGGAGGATATTCGCCGTGTGTTTGACTACTTCTGTCGCCCTCGCGGCAACAGTCCGTACGATGCCGTCTTCGGTCCGGGCCCTCGCGACTACTCGCCTGTGATCGCACGTACGACTATCACTGCTCGGCAGATTCTCACCGGCCGTCCGTCTTACCTCAAGGCCTTTGTTGTGCATAGCCGCGGCGCTCTCAACGCGGCTTTTTGTACGAACAATTGCGCTGCTGTCCTGCGAGGCGAGAAGGAGTTTACTGCATTCGCTGGCTGCGTGTCTATCGCTAGTGAGTGGGGCGGGGCCTGCTCTAACTGCGTCTGGCAAGATCATGGGGCTCGTTGCAGTGTCGCCCAGCAGGCAGTCCCTCATACGGGAGGTAGGCGCAAGAGGCTCCCTGGCGGTTCTAGCAGTGGCAGCCAGCGTGGTCGTCCGGCTGCGGGTGGTGCCGAGAACCCCTTGCTCCTGGAGTAGGTGGACTTGCCTCCGCCAGTTTCTTCTGAGTCGTCCGTTAGGTTGTCGTCCGGGTTGGGTGTGGGACAACCATGACTGTAGGGCCGTAGTGTTAGTGAGGTGGGCGGCGGGCTCCCATGTGGGCTCGTCGTAGCCCGCCCAATAGACAAGATATTCTATTTGCTTGTGTCTTATTCTCTCGTTCGTGATGTCTCGTACTATCCACTCTAAGTGTTCTTCGTCGTTATCGTTATCTCGTACGACGATGGCAGCTAGGCTGGTGTCGTCCGTCTGTTGTGAAGGGAATGGGTCGTCGGCCACTGGACGAAGCTTGTCCACATGGTAAGTTTTCGTTTCCCATGGTACGGCTAACTCCACCCAGTAGGGATCTCGTACGCGAGCAACCTGGAACTTGGCACTTTTCCAATCAAGTTTCTTACTACTTCTAGTTGTGCGTACGTCGCGTAAGTCTAGCCATACCCAGTCTCCTACATGATAGGTGGGCGCCGGTCTGCGGGACTTGTTAGCTTGTCGTTCTTGTTCTTGTTGGGCGTACGTCATGGCAGATATAGCCCAATTGGCGGCGTCGCTAATTGTCCGGACGATATCCTTTGCAGCTTCTCCCACTTCGTCGGCTTGCGTGACCATTTGGGGCTGAGGGAAAGGAGTATTGTGGTAACCGTGGTGGAGGAAAAAGGGTGAAACTCCTATTGTTGTGTTCGTACGGGAGTTAAGCATGAGTTCTAGAAGAGGGCAGAGTTGTGCCCAGTTGTCTTGATCATGGTTGCAGAAGATCCGTACGACTGCCTCTATATCGCTATTAGCGCGCTCTGTTGTTCCGTCTGTTTGTGGGTGGTAGGCTGTTGAGAGATTCCTTTGGATACCAAGTAGCTGGCAGACTTGCTTCCAAAGAGAGCTTGCGAACTGAGGTCCGCGGTCGGACGTAATGGATTGTGGGAGGCTGTGGTGACGGTAGACTTCTCGTACAAAGGCCCAGGCGACGTCTACTGTTTCAATCTTGCCCATAGGGATTAGTACGACGCCTTTACCTAGTCTATCCTTTACTACCATAAGGTTGGTTTTGCCTTGGGAGCTGGGTAAACCCGTAATAAAGTCGACTGTTAGATGTTGCCACGTACGACTAGGTACAGGTAATGGTTTTAAGTACCCATGTTTCCCGTCCCTCCAGGGGGTGCTTTTTCTGCATAGCTCGCAGTTCCGTACGTAACGGCGTACATCAGTGCTCATATTTGGCCAATACCATTCTCTTGCGATGATCCTATATGTTTCCTCTCGTCCGGGGTGTCCTGTTAGCAGAGACAGGTGCGCAGTTTGGATGACTCCCGTCCGGAGTGGTTCGCATTCGGGTACCCATACCCTATTACGCCAACATAACTTGTCTTCAGCGTTGATCGTACAGTCGCCTAAGGAGATAGCGATCTTACGGGAGCTTAGGAGAGATCGTTTTCCTTCCCGTACAGCTACGGTCACTTCTTGGTATAGGGAGTCTTCTTGCGTGGCATTATCCCAATGTTCTTGTACGAGCGTAGGAAAGTGTGGTGGTCGCGGCAGCGTAGTGGACACTAGGGGCGAGATATCCCTCTGAGTGGTGGTGTCTCGTACGGGCATAATCGCAATATTCTCCTGGGCCTGGGCTGGCACTAGCATGGTAAATTCCCTCGATGCTAAATGCTCATCTAGGTCGTTCTTCTGCATATCCTAGTCTCGTCTAGACAAGGCGTCCGCCCGTACGTTTTCCTTGCCAGGGCGGTAGCGGAGTTTCATATTTGGGAAGCGGGCTAGTTCCAAGTTCCATCGTACGTGTCGTTCAGAGAGTTTTTGTTTATAGGTGAAGTATTCGAGATTTTTATGGTCTGTAACTACCTCGAATTCTCGTACACCTCGTAATTCAGCATCCCACTCTTTTAAGCAGCAGATCACCGCTAGTAGCTCTTTATCGTGAATTGGGTAATTTGCTTCGTGCACTAGTAGCTTTCGAGAGAAGTAAGCTATCGTACGTAGGATACCTTTGTCGTCTTCTTGTAGGAGTACAGCACCCATTGCTCGTCCGGATGAGTCACATTCTACCACTGTCCGCCTGTCTGGGTCAAAGGCAGCTAGCACCTCGTCGGAGAGGAAAGCTTCCTTGAGGGCGGCGAAGCTTAGCTCTTGATCTTGGCCCCATTCGAACTTGGCGTCTTTTCTTGTTAACCGTACGAGAGGTTCTACAAGTCTTGAGAAGTTAGGGATAAATCTGCGATAGAAATTGGCGAACCCAAGGAACCCTCTCACGCCTCGTACAGTAGCTGGGGCTTCCCATTCTTGAATAGCTTTTGTCTTCTTCAGTGTCCATTGAGACGCCTTTCCCTGCTTCGAGGATAAATCCTAAGTATTTCGTACGTTGGACGTCAAATTCACACTTCTTGAGTTCGAGCTGTAGCCCTGCAGCTTGTAGACGCTCGATTACTTGTCGTACGTGGTCGTGATGTTGGGATATTGAGCCATCTGTATAGATTAGGATATCATCCAAGTAGGCGGAAGCGAAATCGTCTAGAAACTCGCGCAGCGTCCAGTTGATATAGCGCTGGAATGTGCTAGGGGCGTTAGCGAGTCCAAAAGGAGTGACTAGCCACTCGTACGACCCAAACCGGGTGCGGAAAGCAGTCTTCCATTCCTGGCCCTCAGTGATCCGGATTTTGTGAAAGGCGGCTGTGACATCAAGCTTTGTATACCACTTTGCTCGTCCGACTTGATTTAGCGTCTCCCGTATAAGAGGTAGAGGGTAACGATCCTTACGAGTTAGCGCATTTAGGGCGCGGTAGTCTACGCAAAATCTTAATCCTCCCCCAGGTTTCCGTACAAAGAGGACTGGTGACGCAGCAGGGGAGTTGCTTGCATGGATAAACCCTTTCTCAAGTAGCTCGTATAGCGTCTTGCGTAGTACTAGAAGTTCGTCTCTAGACATATTATAGAGAGGTCCGTACGGGACTTCTAGCAGCTTCCCGTTGTCTTCAGGGATCAGTTCAATCTTGTGGTCCACGTCCGGACCTCGTAGAGGCGGGAGTTCGTCTCCCTTCTTTGGGGTGAATAGGGAGGCATACGGTCGTAAGTATAAAGGAAGCAACTTGGTCACTTCTACCATAGTTAGCTGCGTCTTTAGACGGAGGGCTTTCTCGATATCCTGGAGACTAGCAGCAAAGACTTGTAGAGCTGGCTGTTTTCGGCTTCGTCGTACGTGGGCCTGAAAGGCAGCTGCTGAGATTGCGGCGAAGTCCTGTAGTGGTTTAGTTCTCTCTGTGCTGGGTATAGAGAGATCGTAACGTGGAGAAGGAGTGTTCGTCTGGCTGTATCAATAATACCTCCTACGTCTTCAAGCCAGGTTTTCCCCAAAATGATGTCGTACTCGTACGTGGACGTGGTGATGAAAGCGGCTGCTTTTCGCTTAATTCCTCCCACGTCTACAGTAAATTGAGTAATGGCTCGTACGGTGCTTTTTTGGTTATTAACACCTTCAATTTCCCTAGTAGGGATAGATACGCGCGGCAGGTCAAGTTCTCGTACGAGTCTTTCACATACTATCGCGTAAGTGCAGCACCCATTATCAATCATAGCAGTAGCGTTTTCAAAAGATTAACGATTACGTCTATAGACATTGCTGAGTAGGCTTTAGTTGGTGAAGTAGCTCTTGGACAGGTCGTACGACCTGCTTAACCTGCTTTGACTGCCCTAGTCGGCGCTTTTGGACTAGGGCTCCTCTTTTCCCTCGTCCGAGCTCTCGTCTTCTAAGGTAGCGGCTAGGACTTTCGTCATGGTCTCCGGCTTGCGCGTGCGTTTTGGGACTGTTGCTTTGCACTGTCGTACGAGGTGGCCGTGGATGCCACAACGTAGGCAGCTGCCCTCCTCTTTGCGCTGAGCAATCTGGCTTTGTGTACCCCAGT
>JXCC01000341.1:0-15425 GCA_000817285.1 Curvularia papendorfii | reverse complement strand
ACCAGCCATGGCCGAGCAAAGCATCAACGTTCCCCAAGTCCTCGTCTTCATCGTCGTCACCTTCCTAGCCGTACGATGGTATTTTAGCAAGCCCACGCCAGCAGCGCCGGGCACGCGAGCAGCCGCCAACCGCACCACGCCCCGTATCAACCTGGCCCAGATCGACCAAGTAGCCGAGATGCTTCCGCAGCTGAGTAGAAGAGACATTGCATGGGACCTACAACGGAACGGAGGAAATGTCACAGCAACAACAGAAAGGGCGCTGAGTGGACGAGGTCTGGACACGGTAAGACTTGAGACATCGACACTTTGTGAAGAGAAATTATGATTTGCTAATGCGGGCATAGGCACCACCTTCTTTCCAAATACCTGCTCCGCGAGCTTCGCCTGCGCCTGTCAGAGCCGCTGCTGCGCCAGCGAAACCATCACATCCTGATCTGATCACAAGATACAACCTCTCTTCCAAGCTGAACCAAGTCCCGCAAACAGAGCAGGAAGAGCAACCGAAGAAGAAGGCCTGGAGTGCGGATAAGAACGAGAGACAGGCCAATCTGCAACGAAGAAGAGAGGAAATGATTCTCGCAGCCCGGAGAAAGCTCGAGGCGCAGGAGAAGGCAAAAGCCTCGGGGGCGGCTGCATAGAGATTCTGAGCTTATGTTTGACTGAGAGCAGTCGAGGTCCTACGAGGTGGACGCATGTACACGCCCCACTTGTGGGTATGATATTCCAACATTGCGTCCTTTCTTCTTTTTCCCTTGTGTATTACAAGCCTCTCTATTCCAAGTCTACGAACTCGATGCTTTTCCAGCGCCAACTCTTCTCATTTTCAAAAATTAAAAAAACTCATTATGCGTCATAGATAGTTACCTTGCACGTCGACTCATACTCCTTTGTCCCAAACCAATCGTGGCCCCCATGCAGATCCATGCTTGCCTATAAACCATTGGGGGCCAAAACTAAACCTCATGCATCTCGCACCAGCCCTCAGGATACACACACCCTTGTCGCGCGGGACTTTATCTTCACCAGTATTAATTCCGCCGAATCCTACATATACATAGTACGTAGTGGAAGCGCTGGGGCCCACGCGCGCGTGCGCCCGCGATCATTTCCAACATTTTGCTTCACATGTCGACCGCCGAAATCTGGAGCGCCTGGGCCTACCAGCGCGGTCCGCGCCCGCTTCTCCTAGTGCCGCGCTACTTTGTCAACGGCTTCTCGCACATTCGCACTTGGAACACGAATGCATATGCGCTTGCGCGGTACGGGCCGTCGTATCGCTGGCGCATATGGCTGCTGTTTGATGCGGAGGACCTGGAGGAACTGGAGCATTTGATTAATCAGAGTGCGGATAAAGAGGTGCTGGAGATGCGTGAGGCGAAGCTCGAGCAATTCAGACTCGTGGCACTGGTGGTACGTTTAGCACTTGTTCTGCTTCCCCACGTTACCCCGCCTGTCTGCGAGAACCATGGGAAAAAGAAAATGCATAGGGGGGTTTGAACGAGGCTAAGACTGCGGGTTTTAGGGTGCTTTGCTAGCGACGCTGGCGCTTCAGGCGCTTTCACTGCCTGAATTGACGGAGGCGACATTCGTGGGTGCGCGGTTGCTTTGTATTGAGTACCACGCTTTCTCTCCTCGCTACGTTCTTCACCTGCATCCAGCAGCGCGAACTAGGTGTCATACGTACCGCGTCGGCACTGCGGATATGGCTTTCCAACGGGACGCAGTATCGCAATGGGCAGGGTTGTCTTGTGTGGCAGAGCTCGCTGGCGTCACTCACGCTGCTCGAGGCACCCTACGAGCTCTTGTATCTTGCCGTGTCCAACTTTGTCATTGGTATGTCGGTTTACATGGTCAGTATGTGGAAGGATAAACTGCCGGTGCAGAAGGAAACAGGGGGATTGGAAGGCACGGCGGTCCTGGTGTATTTTGCGGTTGGGACAACGTTTGCGTTTACGCTTTTTCCAGTGCTGCTCGGGAGTAAGGATTGTGAGTGGAAGATTGGGACGGCGGAGGCTGCGGAGTCGCATGTGGAGACTGCGAGCCAGAATCAAGAGAGGATGTGGATAGAGAGTAGGACGGAAATGGAGACGAAGAGGGCTAGTGGCGGTGATATTGTGGCTTTATGAGAATGATGGAGATATGAATCACTGCTGCTTCGTTGGTATTTGGGGTTGGAGTTTCGGCTCAGCGTTGCATTGCTAAGGCGTAGGATACCAGACGGTTGCGTATTGTTAACCTAATTCTAAGAACTGTCCATGTTGTAAGACGACATGGCTCCAACTAAAACTGTCACTGCTGTCTTATCCGGCGGTCAGGTCAAAGTGACTTACGCATGATGCTTTCTTTGTGACGATTTTCCGTGGAAATACTTCCAAGTCCCTCGGCCAAAGACAGAGACATAGCAAGCAAACCAGGACATGGAGATTCTTCCACGCTATCCCTTATCTAGTGATGCACATGAACAGCTCCGTAGTCTTGAACCAAGATCTTCCGGGTATGGAGTTCCCGCATAGATACCGTAAGAGGACCAGGTTGGCGGAAATGCCCATGCGTATCCCCCATTTGATCGACAAGCATCGGATGGTCCGGCAGCTAAAAGACGTCAGTTGGAGCTTGACATGTGTTGTCTTCAATTCGCCATGTTGCGGATAGAAGTGCAGCTTGAGGTTCTACTCTGCCATTCCACAGCAGCCATGTAAACCCTCTTACGACGGTTCTCACAAAAGCGAACAAGTCGCCATCATTAGTATGATCCACTCACCAGCAATCACAAATGACCTATTCCGTCGCTCTCAAGTAAGCATTCCCATCACAATAAGCTTCGCGGGCGCGGCTCGGCGTTTCGGCTGGATGATACCCCATTTATCCCCGCAGATAGCTCTCTCCGGGTACGCTAGATGCTAGTACCTTGCATATTTACCCCGTCGCCGGCGGCTGTAGTATTTCTTCCACAAGGAACATAAATGTACCGTCAATGAGACGGCCTCGCTAGGCACGGGATGGAGGGTCTATCCTTGACAAGAGGGTTGTAGCTCGTATAGAGATCTGGGCCGACGCCCGGGACACATAAGCTGGAGTTTGCGACTCTGTTTCTTGTAGTTCTGAATTCGATGCATGGAATTGAGCTATGCGGTTCTTGCATCTCTTCGCTGTCGCGGTGTCGCTGTGCTTCAGCGCACTAGCTACGAATAATGGACTCCAAACACAGGTCGAGTGGGATAATGGGTCGCTCATGGTCAACGGCGAGCGCATTCTCATCATGAGTGGAGAATTCCGTACGTAGCCCTTTTACAGCCTCCAAACGTCTAACTGACAACCGACTCTTTCTCTATCCACTACAGACTACGCTCGCCTTCCAGTGCCCGAACTCTGGGCCGATGTATTCCAAAAGTTCAAGGCAAATGGCATGAACGCAGTTAGCATCTACTTCTTTTGGTCCTACCACTCGGCTTCGCGTGGCACCTACGATTTCACGAGCCCGGCAAAAGACCTGCAGCGTCTCTTCTCTGCAGCTCAAGACGCAGGACTGTACGTAATAGCGCGGCCAGGACCCTACTGCAACGCCGAGACGAACGGAGGCGGCTTTGCGTTGTGGACGAGCGACGGCAGCGGTGGACGCTACCGGACCAGCGACGCAACGTACCAGGCAGCATGGTCCGAATGGATTACCGAAGTCGGGCGCATCATTTCAAAGAACCAGATCACAAATGGCGGGCCCGTGGTGCTGACACAGGTGGAAAACGAACTGCAAGAGACGCGGCATGTGGCTGATGACACACTCGTGATTTACATGGAGCAGTTGAAAGATGCGTTTAAAAAGGCAGGTATTACAGTACCCTGACGCACAACGAGAAGGGCTTCAGGTCAAAGAGCTGGTCGACGGACTATCAGAATGTTGGTGGCGCTATCGATATCTACGGGCTGGATAGTTACCCCGGGGGTATGAGCTGTACAAACCTCGACACCGGATTCAATCTCCCGCGAACGTATTATCAGTGGTTTCAAGAGGTGTCGCCGACGCAGCCAGAATACCTCCCCGAGTTTGAGGGCGGCTGGTTTCAGCCTTGGGGAGGCTTCTTCTTCGATCAGTGTCTGGCGGAGCAGAGCCCCGAGTTTGCGGATGTGTTCTACAAGGGCCTGATTGGGCAGCGAGCCACATTGTTGAATCTATACATGGTAGGTCATTTTGTTGAGATGATTGAAAGAGGTGGCACGGTAACGCTGTTCTTGGCTAACGAGTGTTACAGGCTTATGGTGGTACTAATTGGGGTCAGCTTGCTGCACCGGTCGTCTACACGTCGTACGACTATAACGCACCTCTTCGTGAAACGCGGGAGGTTCGTTCAAAATTCTCGCAGTACAAGCTTCTCGCACTTTTTACCCGTGTGAGCAAGGGATTGCACAACACTGTGATGGAAGCGAATGGTACTGCGAATGCGGTTTCGAGCTCTGCCATTTGGACGTGGCAGCTCAAGAATCGCGAGTCGAATGCCAGGTTTTACCTTGCAGAAAACAACAACACTCGGACGAGAGATGTGACTAGTTTTTCAATGACGGTCAAGACCTCAGCTGGCGATGTAACAATTCCGAGTATGCAACTAGCGGGACGACAGAGTAGATGGGTGGTCACAGATTACGAGGTCGGCAACGAGACATTGCTCTACTCATCGGCCGAGGTTGCATCGTATGGATTGTTTGACCGCCCTGTTCTCGCGTTCTACACTCAGGCTGGACAGGTCGCCGAATTTGCTTTCAAATCCCATGGTAACCTGACCTTCAAGTCGTGGGGTGCAGAGACAGATCTTGCAAGTGCTTCAGGTAACAAGACCTACTCGAGGTTCAAGTTCACTCAAAGCAAGGGAGTGACGGTTGTCGAGTTCTCCAACGGAGTTCTGGCATACCTCTTGGATATCCCGTCAGCTTGGACTTTCTTTGCGCCACCAACGACTGGCAATCCCAACGTCACACCCGACAAGCAGATCTTTGTCCTCGGACCGTATCTTGTTCGGTCGGCTAGTGTTGCAGATGGAACCGTTTCGGTCGTGGGTGACAATGCGAACGCAACTTCGATTGAAGTGTACGCTGGCGCTGGTGTCAATACGATATCTTGGAATGGCAAACAGCTCGACACAACAAAGACGCCATATGGCGCTCTTACTGCAAACCTTGACGGAACCTCGGACCGCAAAGTCACTCTGCCAGAGCTTTCTGGATTCAAGGCTGCAGACGCTTCGCCGGAGGTCAAGCCCTCATACGATGACAGGAACTGGATTGTTGCGAACAAAACAACGACTCTGAGTCCGGTGAAGCCGCTTACACTGCCCGTTCTCTTCAGCAGTGACTACAAGTTCTATGCAGGTGCCAAGATCTACCGTGGCTACTTCTCCGACAAGGCGGCAACATCGCTCAATATGACAGTGCAGGGGGGTGTCGCCGCAGGCTGGAATGCATGGCTTAACGGACAGCCCCTCGGATACCACCCCGGCAACGCCTCCCTAACATCGACAACGGCGCTGCTTTTGTTTGGCAACGCAACACGAAAAGACGGCCAAAGCAACGTATTGACTGTGGTTACAGACTACACGGGCCACGACCAGACGTCTACAGGGCCTGCCGGAGCAGAGAATCCGCGGGGCATTCTGGGTGCACAGCTCCTTGCTGCTAATGGCACGAAGCTGTCGTTTGACCAGTGGAAGATTCAAGGCAATGCCGGGGGGGGAGAAAAACATTGACGCCGTCCGTGGGCCCATGAACGAAGGGGGACTGTATGGCGAGCGCCTCGGCTGGCATCTCCCCGGCTTTGACACAGCGGCATGGGCGGCCGCCAGCCCCACGGCTGATGGCGTCGAGGGCGCTGCGATCCGGTGGTTTACCACCAAGTTCTCGCTCGACATTGACACGGACCTTGATGTCCCTATTGGCGTTGAAATGGGCGCAGCCAAGGGCACAGTCGCACGTGTCATGTTGTTTGTGAATGGATACCAGTACGGTAAGTTTGTGCCGCACATCGGCCCCCAGACCCGATTCCCGGTTCCGCCAGGAATACTCAATATGAAAGGGGAGAATACGCTTAGTGTGGTAGTGTGGGCGCAGACAGACAAGGGAGCGAAGCTGGATGTGTTGAGGTTGATAGAGTACGCACGGTACGAGAGTGGCTTTGAGTTTGATGCGATCAACGGCGAGGCGCTGCAGCCAAAGTGGAGGGATCGAAGCCAATATGCTTGAGAAACATTGTGGATGTTGAAGGAAAAAAAAAGAACAGTGCCGGGTTGCATATCCAATGGATTTGTTGATTTCGCTGCTCACGTGAGGTAGCGCTTTCGATATCATTTCGTCTCTTGTACAAGAAGTCACGTACACATGCAGTCGCTAGCGGTTATGCAAAAAAAATAATCCACAAATGCAGAGTCGAGCCTAGTAGTCCCAGCCATCGTCATGGCTGTCTTCGAAGTCGAGCACCATGTCGACCCAGTTTCCGCCCCCCGTACTGGCATTTGCTCGGGCCAATCTTCTTGAAGCCTGCTCTTTCATAAAAGGGAATGTAGCGGTCTCTGCAGATGAGGGCTATGCGCGTGGCCACGCCCGAGTCTTTGATTCTTTGGACGTAGCTTTGCAGCAGTATTGAGCCGAGGCCCTTTCGTGCAAAGTTGGGGTGTACACACAGGGAGTGCAGACAGACTGTCTGGCCATCTTCATTGTGGCCAATGCTTGGTGCTAGTTGGTAGTTAGTCTTCCAATCCTTGGGATAGTCCATGGCGTCGTCGGTAACGAGCGGGGATTTGGACTTTGTGGAGATGATGTGAGCCAGCAGGATGCGCTTTCGGTCACTGTCGGTGGAATTTATTGAAGGGAAGGTCCGGGTCTTGAGAATCTCGCCCAGGGGGCCCTCAGTGGTGGGGGTAGGCGGATGAGAAGAGGCCGCTGCAGAGCTCGCCGCACGTCCGCAAACGGTAGTCGAGCTAGAAGAGGTTAGTGCGGTGTTCGAGTGCGACGGTGGTGCCAGGCAGAGGGTGGTGGGTGGAGTGTGTAAGGACGTCTGGGCCGAAGGAGCACAGGTGGCACGCCACACAACCACTGGCCTGGTAGCACGGCAACGCAACAAAGACGTCTGTAGAGGGGAATGGCACGGGACAGAAGGACGCCGCGGGGAGCATGGAGGAGTGGCCTTACCTTTTCTCGCGTCGCAGCCTCGATGGGATCAAAGGCGGCGTGCTCGAGCCAGTCACAGTCGTCGAGGTCTTCGATGTTGAGCAGCGACGAGTAGGGGCGCACGCCCATCTGTCGGAGGCGCTCTTCCTGAGCGATGCTGGAGCTGCGATGGGGTACCAGGCTGGAGTGGTCTGCCGGCTCCGGGCTGAGGGCTTGGGGCTCTCTGGACAGCTGGGGCATGCTGTCGAGCGTCTGTTTCTCGGCCAGCAGGTCTCGCGGCATGTTGGCAGGGGAGCAAAGGGGGAATTGAGGGCACGGGAGGACGGTCGGCGAGCACGGCACTGCAGAGGATGTACAGCAGCGCAGCGCAGCGTAGGGCAGGCAGGGCAGGCAGGGCAGGTCACGGGACTTTGGCTGGCGGCGGCTGTCTCGTCCCCGCGTTTTGCTAGCGGCTCGCTTCGCCTGCCGTTGCCGATCATCACGTGACATAACGCATCCCACCTCCCACGGCCCGCCGCGTCTGGGCTGGACGGACATGCGATGGGCGGCCCTGGGCTGTGAGACGCGAATGGCGGCGCGGGCGGGGCACACGCACAGCATGCAGCGGCCAGACCGCCCGTGTGCATGTGTGTGTGTGTGTGTGTGTGTGTGTGTGTATAGACATGCCCGGTACGCGGGCGAGGGATGCACATGGACGGTCGTATGTGCCCCGCTCCGCTGCCACCCTTGCTCGTGCTCACGGCCAACGGCGTCGTCGCAGCCATGGCAAGGCGGTGCTCCCACTCCTTCGACTGCACGTCTTCGTCCCAGCCCGACGACGCTGGTCCATGACAGGGCCGCCGTCTTGCTGCCCATCTCTCCCGTGCGCTGCTCCCACAACATGGCGGCCCTGCAGCCGGTGCCCTTCCAGCCCTCTGCCCGCTGATTCATCCGCCGCTGCCCTTGCGGCTCCACCGTCCACTGCCTTCCATTCTCTTCCAGCCTCAACGAGACGCCCAGCCTCCACCGCGACCAAATACCACAGCCCAGCGCCTCGTCCCGGACGCCCACCACCGCCCCTGACTCACCTCCGCCGCACACCGTGTCACATCCTTTGCCCTCTTAAGGACGCGGCCGCATACGCCCAGAGCCGCCATGTGAGTCGATTCCCCGGCACCCTTCTTGTCCCACCACCACCACCACCACCACCACAACCACCCGCCCGCCGCCTCTGCTAACATGCCGCCTCCAGGCCGCGCGTCACCATATCCATCACTGCGCCCGGCACCCACGCCGACGCCGACCTGCTGACGCTCGAGCTGCCGCCCGGCAGCACCGTCAAGGACCTCAAGACGTACATCGAGGCCGACACCAGCCTGCCCGCCGCCACACAGAGCCTCTACCTAAACGGCAAGCCCGTAGCCATCGACACACAGACACTAGAGGATGCCGGAATCAAGGACGGTGAGATGCTCGCCGTCGTGATGCGCACCGCACCTCGACCAAACCGGAACATGCTCCAGTCGGGCAGGCCAGCCCAACCCGACCCAGAGGGTGTGCGACAGCTCGTCCTCAATGACCCCCAGCAGATGAACAAGCTACGCCAGGCCGACCCGGAGCTCGCCGCCGCCGTCAACGACCCCACCACGTGGAGGAATACATATGCCCAGAGGCAGCGCCAGGCAGAGGAATCAGAGCGCGAGCGCCAGAACCAAATCGCCCTGCTCAACGAGGACCCCTTCAACGTCGAGGCCCAGCGCAAGATTGAGGAGATCATCCGCCAGGACCGTGTTGTCGAGAACCTGCAGAAAGCATATGACGAGAACCCAGAAGGTGAGACTGCACATGGTCTACAGAGACGTGCTTACTAACATGTCGTAGTCTTCACACGCGTACACATGCTCTACGTCAATACCGAAGTCAACGGCGTGCCCGTCAAAGCCTTTGTCGACTCGGGTGCCCAGGCCACCATCATGTCCCCTGACTGCGCCGAGCGATGTGGTATCATGCGACTGATGGACGTCCGGTATGCTGGCATGGCACGCGGTGTCGGTACAGCACGCATCCTGGGCCGGGTACACCATGCCGAGATCAAGATCGGAGGAGCAGTCATGCCCTGCGCTTTCACCGTCATGGAAGGCAAGGACGTCGATCTGCTCTTCGGTCTCGACATGCTCAAGCGATACCGTGCCAAGATCGATCTCGAGAAGAACGCACTCTGCTTCGAAGGTCAGGAGGTACCCTTTTTGCACGAGTCGGAGATTCCAAGGAGTTTCGAGGAGGCCGAATTGAACGAACCCACCGTCTCAGGTCCTAATGGTGAGGAGATTGGCACCAAAACTGGTGCTGTTCGACCCAAAGGCTCATCACAAGCTGGCCCCTCCAACACCGGCGCCTCATCGTCGTCATCATCGCAGCCCGCCCAAGCACAAGCTCAGCCCGCAGCACCAAAGGCACCTGCATCCGCTGCCCCAAACTCCAACTTCCCACGGGAACACGTCCAGCAACTCACCAGCATGTTTGGCTGCTCGGAGCAAGAAGCCATACAAGCCCTCGAGATGTTTGGCGGTAACGTAGAGCATGCTGCAAGTTTCCTCCTTGGCGGGTAGCGCCTGGCGCCGTGTGGGTGAAGTAGACGTTGAAAACATCAAGGCATCTTGAGAAATTACGAAGAACTTGTAGATGAACGTCTCGAAAATGGTGGTACAGGATAACATTTCGATGCTACTTTTACTTGTGACTGTCAGGCAAAACACGCAGGGGGCTAGAATATACACAGTGTCTTAAATGACGACGACGGCGATGATAATAATACATAGAGAAATCTTTTGAACCCATGCTTGTATTGACACATCAAACGTCCTTGTGAAGTCGTTTGTTGTTTTGTTATACTACTACAGAACTGTGCTTTTCCTTTAACCTCCCAACATCCAGTCATGCCAACCCCTTATCCCTTTACCTAATCTTATACAAACACGGCTTCAACACCGCCTTCTCCGCCTCGTCGCCCTCCTCCTCATCCCCCAATGCCATTCTCTTCCCCTTGAGCCCAAACTTCATCCCGCCACCCCTCTGCGCCACCGCCCCTTCCTTCTGGTCCTCTCGCGCATTCTTACCCCGGCTAGGATGCGCCGCCTTGACAAACTGCATCTTGACAAACATTTTGTTGTTGAGATCGATGGCGTCGCCGGGGCGTTCGGGCAGCGCATCCAGCACGAAGCCGCGCTTACGCAGCACATTGATAAAGGCCGAGACGTCTGTGCCTTCTTTTGCGGTTTGCCCGTCTACAGCGACGGCGAGTTCGGCCTCGTCTGCAGAGTCCTCGGGGCCTTCTTCTGGGGGTTTCTCGCTTTTACTCTGCTTCTTGGGTGGTTTCTTGTTGTCCATGGGTTTGCGGAGGGACCCGATCGAGTTGATGGGAATACCGCCTTTCTTCTTGTCTACGCGGCCAAAGCGCGATTTGATCTCTGAGACCCAGAGTTCGCCGCGCCAACGCAGGATGCGGTAGGCTTCGTCGATGAAGTCGAGCCAGTTTGTGCCCATCAATGCGAGACAGAAGATAGCAACGTCGACGCTGTTGTCGGCCAGGGGCAGTGCGGCGATGTCAGCGACGGTGACGAGGTCAGCGGAGGGACCACTGGGTTTCGAGAGGTCGAAGGAGTGGAAGGTGAGGTTGAGCGATTTGAGATGGGGTTGGAGGCGGTACGAGAGAGACGCGGTGCCGCAACCCAAGTCGGCAATTGTGCTGTGGCCCTTGAAGTCGCGAGGGAGAGGTTTTGCGTCGCCGCGCGGAGGCGCAATGGATGTGTGCTCTTCTTCGTCTTCGAAGCCAGGGCCGCGTCTCACGGCAGACTTGTTTTGTCCTTTGCGATCTTTGCGCTGGTCTTTATTGCGGAGCTTGGCTCGTACGAGAATGCTGTTCACGTAGCCGTCTACAGGGTTCTCTGGCCATACTTCGACTTGCTGTGCGAAACCGCGGTGGTAGTCTTCGAACATCGAGGGGTCTTCTTTGAAGAGCGAGGCGCTGTCGGCAGAGGGTTTGGTATAGAGCGCCTCGTTCAGATGGCGAAAACGGGCACTGGCGAGCTTGCTGCGCATGGAGCGCTGCAGAGGTGTTAGGCCCTTTGGTTCAGGTAGAAGATTTTCGAGGGCAGGTGCTGCGGGGGCGGTTTTCGCTTCAGCTGCGTTCGCGGCGAGGAGTTTGTCAGCCTTGGATTCCTTCTTGCGCTTCTTCTTATCGCGTTTCGATTCTCCGTCGGCGGTGGCAGGCTTATCGGTTGAGGATTTCGTAGGAGTAGGCTTTGCATCTTCCACTGCCTCCTTTTCTTCTTTGGCGCCATCTTCATCCTGCTGCTTCTCCTTGTTACCTCCAACCTTTCCTCTCTTCCTCTTCTTCCCACGCTTCTCTTGCGCCGCATCGTCTGCTACTACCGCACCATTCTGTTCGGATGGTTTGGCTTGCTTTGCCTCTACACTCTTGCCACTTGCAATGCTCTCCCATTTCTCCGCCAAATTGTCTGAATTGACCTCCTTCTCTTCGCGCCTTTCCTTCCGCTTCTGCGCCTTCTTTCCAGGTTTAGTCTGATCTTTCGGCTTGGGTGCTTCGACCTGGGTCTTGACCTGTGCAGAGACGTTCCATCCGGGTACCGCGAACATATTGCCGGGCGAATTGCAGACAGGATTCAGTGTGAGGTTTGGCTGTTGAAGTTGCGCGGAAACTTAGCGGCCCAGCTGGAAATTTTGGCGGTGGAATGTTTTGCCGAAATGTGGGGCTTTCGCGCGGAGTTCGACTGCGGGCAGCAGTGGACCTATTATGGAACTTAGGACTTTGCTAAACTTAGATATAATAGCAACTGCATCACCCAGT
This sequence comes from Curvularia papendorfii, assembly GCA_000817285.1. Lineage (NCBI taxonomy): Eukaryota > Fungi > Ascomycota > Dothideomycetes > Pleosporales > Pleosporaceae > Curvularia > Curvularia papendorfii. The sequence continues at coordinate 3,427 of JXCC01000341.1, read as the reverse complement.
ATGCACCATATATATTGCGTGCTGTGTAGTACCTCAGTCAGTATCTCCTTGAAGCCGCTATATAAGGCGTAGACACCGTCTTAAGCTCTCTATAAGTCTCGCTTGAACCGTCCATCCCAACCTACGTGCTTCACACCACACTGGCACGCAGAGGCTACTACGACCATTACCTAGTCTTCACCAAACACCAAAAATCATGCAATTAGATACGTTGGAAGACGAAAGATGCAGTAGATTTAACTTCACTGTTCGTCAAGCCCAAATGCTTTGCTCCCTTTCAAAGGAGTGGGTGTGACTAACATCGTATAAGCCGTACAAACTAGGCGAAAACGTAGTTCACCAACAGCTCCCGTTTCCAATCAGATGGTCGGGCTTTGATAGAAAAAAACTTATAAACACATAAACTCCGTTTTCCTGCGCCAAACCCGCTCGAAAATAAACGCTATGCAGCGAAAGCAGCACTTTACTTTTTGTGAGCAACGTCACCCAACTACTCATGTTGGTGTGGTTGCTGTGCAATACCGTGTTCCTTTTCGTCTACGCTCTCGCTTTCCCTAGGGACAGCGAAGCTCTTCCTGACTGCCATATCGGCCTTTGTCTTTGTCATGAGCGCATCGCGAATGTCCTGCTTGCTCCTGGATTTCCAGCTCTCGTAGTTCTTGTGGCTGAGAGGCCAGATGGGCATGTTGCCGTCGCGCCTCATGAACTCGCGAGCGACGGGTGGTGGCTGGGAGGTGATGTAGTCAATATCCATTTCGAGTTCTTCGCAGTAGGCTTCGAGGGGCAGATCGTTGACGTCGTTGCCGAAGGGGTTTTCAATTTCACGACCGATTGCAGAGAGACCGATGCTGTGGATGTGGTTAGAATCTGCAGCGGTTGATATCTTTTAAGTAGTGACTTACATGATGTAGGCGGCGAAGATACAGCCAGGAATGGTGACCCAGCCGAGGTCATCCCACAGTTGGAACGGCAACATCATGACGTAGACCCATGTAATTTGCGAAATGGCGATCGAGTAGGCAATAGGCAGAGGGGTTTGCAGCACACGGTCCATACCGACAAGTGCTTCATTGAGTTGGACAATGCCGGTAATGGCCTGGTTCTGGTACAGACCAATGTTCAGAGTCTCGTTCTCGATAATGCTGTGGACGTAGGCAGAGATGTGGTTGAGAATCTCGAGCGACAAGTTACCAAGAGGCTTCTTGGAGCGCTTTATCCTCTTGCGGGGGTTCGACTCGGCAAAGGTGACACCGAGGTATTCACCAATAGCCTTCAACTTCTTCTTGTCTGCTGGCTTAGGGATATCGACATCGGCGGCACGAGCAAATGTATCCAGGAACTCGACACGGTCGCGAAGATCGGGGTAATCGATACCAGGCTCGAATCGAAGTCTGTGCTTGATGGAGCAAGCATATGCATTGAGCAGATTTAGTGCAGACAGCTTGTTAAGCAGATCTTCCTTGCCAAGTTCGCCTTCGCGCTCTTTGGCGTGAATCCAGATTGTCCTCGCCAGGTTCTGGCTGACAAAGATAAGCTGACTCCAGTACTTGCGACCTTCGGTGTAACGCTCATAAGCGGTCGTGGTGCGGAAAGAAATAGCCAGACCGACAACGAAACCGAGGACCGTCAAAAGCAAGTTGCTCACAACGAGCCTGTGGACGTATTCCGATATACAGGTAACAGCGCTTGCCCATATAGCGACGACTGTCAAGGGCAGGATCATCTTGGGAAATACGGAACCATGCATTCGCATGAAAAAGGCCATTTGCTGTGTTTCGATATGTCACGAGGTCCAACCTGGGGACTTCTGTCAGTATAACTCTACATGAAGAGAAAACTCTTAAAGGTGTTGCTCACAAAGTAGTCTTCTGCATCAAGACTGCCTGTAGTCTGGCGCCTCGAGGGACCTGGTAAGTCACGGCGCGGTGTCGCCAAGATCGCGGTGATGTTGGGCAGTCATCAGGGCCATTTTGCGTTCCGCTCGAGGCTGGTCGTATTTCGATATTATCTGGGCGAAGCGTCTTGGACGTGGAGGTAGTGGAGGGCGCCATCTTGTTGGTAAGTCACACGGGAGATCAGCGAACAACCGCCCAGCAGTTGGAGAAAGACGATGGTCAGTGCGAGAGAGCGAGTGTATCAACGAGGCCTGAAAAAGCGATGTACAATATAAAGAGTGGGGTAGAACGCCTAAAGAAGGGGCGTTCGCAACGAGAGTGAGTAACAAAAAAGAGGAGCAGGAGCAAAAGCAGAAGTTCTAGCAAAAGTAGGGATCTTCGACCCCGTATTTAAATATCAAACACAGCGTAAAACCCAGCATCTGCACAAATCCTTTGCGTAGCCGTGGCGCCCACGGGGATTCGCTCCCGCGGCTTCTGGCACCACCCATTCTGGTCAGACGTGCGATCCAGACATACGTTGACATGCAGGGGCCGTCTTGCACACTGCCCTGAGCCAAGGCTGCAAGCCAGCCAATTGCGCAAGGGTGATCGGTGGGGGCTTCTCGTAAAGGTGCTCTATTGTAGCGAATAATGGAAGGATGGTCGCTTCAGGCTGCAAGGGGTGCGACGCGGAGGTCTGTTTCATGAAACGTACGTTGGGTGGCCAGCACGCCACTGACGGTGCCGTCAAGGCTGCACATTGGTAAGAAGTCAGCATCAGCGTGGTATACGCTGAAGCCGGGCTTGGGGCCTAGCTGCGGTACGAGCAATCAGTAGCGGTGGCCGGCCTTTGTAGATTGCCTTCATAAAAGTCTGTGCATAGCTGCTGGTTCTGGTGCGGGCAGTCGTGTTCGATCGCCATGGTTGATGTGTCAGGAATGTCGACCTCTTCGATGGCTGGTCTAGACAGTCTCGTCCCGAACCGAGACTACGCTTCCCCTGATTCCCACAGCCAATAGCAACGCCGTCCAACGACTCAGTGTCCAAAAGACTCGTCAGCGTCCTCGGCAAATCCTTGGGAAAGGGAACGGACATGTGCGATTTCTCGATTGCCATGGATATGGCTGTGGCGTTCTAGCTCCCACACTATTTCGGGCTCGTCCACTAGCGAGCCGCACGCATCGGGAACAACCTCTAGACTCGGACGGCTTAAACTCGAGTATAATTTCCCCGGCATACTGTATATGTCGTCCCCATGTGCACAAGTCTCGGCCTTCACGCGCGGCCTGTACGAACAAGCACACGTCACGCCCACACCAAAGAAGAAGAAAACAGAAACAACCAAAAAAAACGGGCACCGAACATGCTTCTGCTTCTGTCGAGTAATCTCCGAACGCTCCGTCTCCACACCCAGCTTTGACCCGCAAATGATCATGAACCAAACATTCTGACCCTGAAGTTATAGTAGTGTGTATTCGTATGTACTCTGCGCTACCTCATCTGGAGTCTCCTCATTTCTGCTCGCCCCCTCTCCAGCTCCACCGCGAGCC